>CM063601.1:8159842-8177936 GCA_032356905.1 Salix exigua
GTAGAAAAAGGAGGGAACAAGATACACTTTACAAGAAAAATAAAAGGTGTGGCCGATTTACTGTAGCCCCTCTCACATGTCACTGTGGACTGGAGCAGTGTAATGGCACATCTGCCCTTAATGAGCTCGCCTGTGTAATTTGTATGCAAGGGCTGCTTCGGTTTTTTACTCCTCATTATCTCTGCATCCATTTTCTCCTCATTATCTCTGCGTCCGTTATTCTCCATTTCTTTTTGAGCAGAGAGGGCGTCGGTCTCTTTCCTCGGATTTGGTCGAGCGCGCGGAGAGGGGAGTTCAGATCTGCTTTCGTTTTTGCCTTGGTTCTCCGGTTCGATTTGTGGCTCGATGAGGTATGCTTTTGACCTCTAATTTGCGTAAACTTCTGGGTTTGCTCGGGTTTTTTTATTGGGTTCAGTTTCATTGTTTTTTTTTTTGCTTCTCCTCTGTCGGTTTATGGTTTCTCAGGGCTGGGTTTTGATTGATAGGATAGAGGCTGACTACGGAAGAAAGCGAATGGAAAGCTTGCAACGATCGAACACACAAAGAAGAAAGGATCGCGAATGGGCAGACACCCCAATCTCTCTCTCTCCTTACCTTTCTCCGATTATCAAAAAAGGTGTGAAGCGATAAAGAATTCCTTACTTGACTTGGGGTGAGGAGTTAGACATTTAACGAAAGAAGGAAATCGCCTTTATACGATACGACTTCTCCCACTTCTCTTATAAGGTAAGCTTAGTCATAAGGCAGATTCTTAGTTCTCCTTAGAAGAAAAAGACAGAACGAAAAGAGCAGTAGCAGCTGATTTGGATTTTTTCTTCCTCTATAAGGGGGGCTGGGAATTTCATTTCGTTTAATTGGGTTCGGATTGCTTTTATTTTGATGTTTGTGTGTGTTGGGTAGTGGGTAATTGGTTTAATTGGGTTGGGGTTCGATTTTTCTTTCGATTTAATGTTGATTTCAGTCTCGAGTGAACTTTGGGTTGGTTTTGATTTGGGTTATTTGCATGCGGGTTGGTTGGTTCTTCCTTTAATGCTATCGATTTGGTTTGATTCGGTCTGCTTTTTCTGCATTAGGGTTAATCAATTCTACTTTGCTTGCTCTCGGTTTATTTCTGCATTCGGTTTAATAAATGTTGGGGGTGGGTTATTGTTTTAATTAGCTTATGGTGGGATTGGGTTTCCAATTTTCTATCGATTATGTCTCGGTTTGCTCTGGGTATGGTTTCAGCCTTAGGAAAAACCATGCAGAAAGTTAATGTTGTGTTCTTACTTTTGAATAGAGAGTTTCGGTCTGGGTTGGAAAAATAAGAGGATATAAGTGTTCGGGAAAGGATTAAAATTTCGGTTAGAGTGGAAAAAGGACTTCCTTGCTTTGTGGTTCATGCCTGCAATTTGTTGTTCATGCCTGCTAAAATTTCAGCTTACATATCTTTTTGTTGTTCATGCCTGCAATTTGTTAGGTTTTATGTAATACAAGACACTGCATATTTCCTCTTATGAAATTTCAAATTTTATGCGAGTATCATTTGACAATAGGTGGTGTTTGCAGTTCTTTTATAGCAGTGAGTTATACAAGTGTTTTTGATTTCTGTGCTGGGAGGTGCCGACATAATTCAGAGAACGTGGTAAGTTGTCTTTTGACATATTTGATTTTTCTCAAGTTTTATCTTTATGTTGCATAGAATGATGGTGCTGCAATCATATTGAAATCATGAAACCTGGAGTGACCAGATTTAGAAAAGGCCTGATTGAATATTTTATAAGAAAAAAAATAAGAGGATAGAAGTGTTCGGGGGAGGATTAAAATTTCCGTTGGAGTGGAAAAGGAGTGTTTTTTCCACCTTTGATATTTCTCTTCCTGCAGAACATGTTTTTCAATTATTAAAACTTTTCTTTTCATTTTTGCATGTAATCTGTTAAATATTTTTTTCTAATTCCTTGGTTGTTGTTTTGTGAAACTCTTGCCTGCTGATTGTCACCTTTTGCTGTCAAGTCTGCGTAGGATCCTTTCTATTATTCGTGCAACTTGTTTATGGTCTTAAGTGGTTATTTGCTGATTTTTTGTTTGGTTTTTTGATACTGTTGCTATTGTGAATTTCCTGTTTTCATTCATATATAAGGGGATGTTTTTTTCCCCTCAGTTACAAGTGACTCTTAGTGCTCTCTTGCCTTCATTTTCATTCTCTGTGGAAGATGCTATTGTGAATTTCCTGTTTTTATTCATATATTTAGAAAGCATAAATGACTTTTAGTGCTCTCTTGCCTTCATTTTCATTCTCTATGGAAGATGCTATTGTGAATTTCCTGTTTCGATTAATATATTTAGAAAACATTTCGGCTCTAAATGACAAGGATCAATTGGGATTTTGTTTGATGTGTATGGCCAAAATATACGAAGATTTTAAACATCTTGCAATTGAGTCAATAGACTAATAACCTAGAGAATATTCTGAGCTTTTATGTTTGGACTTGATAACCGGGTGGAATTTAACATGAATTTAGAAAATCTTCGTATATTTTTATAAAAAACTATTGGTTGCATATTGAAATTCTTTTAGCGAAGAAGAATGCAATCTAAATCTACAACACTCATTATGATCATGCCTATAATTATAATACACTCACTCAACTTCGATTAATATCCATTCCTGTTTCCTTATCTTTGATTAGAGATGATATTAGTTTTAGCAGGATAAACATAAATATTAAATTAAGAAAAAAAATCATGATAAATAGAAGGACGAGGTATTATATTGATGTTAGATGAGATTGAAGTGATCATTCAAGAAGTTTTGTTGTTTTGGAATTTTTACTCTTGCTCTCTAATGCTTATGCTTTTTCTTTGAGTTAAATTTTGACTTCTTAGGATATGTACCTACTTTAAACATAGGCTTTCAGATCAAAATAAGAAAAAGTAATTGGAAAAAAAACTAAACAAGAGGTGGACAAAACATTCATGTTGATCAAATTCAAACTGATTTTGCTAGCATCATTTACATTAAGCATCTTGAATGTACTGGCTTCCTACAGTTAAAGAAAAGAGATTAACTTCATATATGCAAAGAAACTTGATATCTTATAGTGTTTCTCAGCTAGGACTAATAACTGCAAGATTTTAGGCTTTTAACATGTCATAACCAACGTTCCATTACAATAAGGTTACATATCATGCTTACAGGCTACATCCTACTTCAGTTTTATTGCATCATTTTGCAATCTATATTTGCATGTCAAAAATTTCAGCTACCCTTTGGCATCCAATTAATATATATTGAAAAGAAATTTGAATCCCATGTTTTAACTGGTCCCTTGAAAATAGAATCTGTTAATTCTCTGGCAAGCAGCTATAGAAACCAGTCAATTTATGTTAATCTCTTAATAGACATATTTGCCTTCAAAACCATTCTATTTAGAAAACACCATGGTCATTTTAGCCTACTAGGCAACAACTGTCCAGATTAATAACCCCAACCTAAGCACAAAACAAGCTGCAATTAAATCATTCCTTCATTTCGTAAAAAGTTCAATCAATTGCTACATGACAACCAAGGACTTTCCTTCTCCCTAATTCATATATAATGTTAATGCTCTTAGGTTGTGGACAACAGGGTTGTCTTTCTGCTAATAGATGTGTTTTCATTATAGCATCATGTCTAAGACAATAGGTCAAATCTTACTGGCAGAATGATGAGTATCTTGCGTCTTTGTTGGTTGATGGAGGAAGGGATGTTGATGTCCTCAAGGGAGCTGAAACTTCTTAATGATGAGTATCTTGCGTCTTTGTTGGTTGATGGAGGAAGGGATGTTGATGTCCTCAAGGGAGCTGAAACTTCTTGCTCAAAGGAAGGAGAGTCTCAAAATAAGATGCCTGAAGGAGAGGTAATACATAAAGTTGTGGTAAATGTATGTAACCTGATTGATTTAGTTTTATATGGATCGACAGTGTACTGGAATGTCTTTTTGTTGTGTTTACCTTTTGAAATGTGTGTTGATAAAGTACTAATAGATGAAGTGTTGTGACTATTTGCATTCTAATAGTTATCTATTCAATATATAACGTAAGTTTATCATTATGGATTTAATTATATAATATTATATACACAACTATGCCCATGGCATGCATGAGGCAATATAGCTAGTAAGATATAATTGGGGTGATAAACCAGAAGATTTAAACCAGTAAGGCTACATGGTGTCACGTATGTGAAAGCTCGCACTCATCGGAAGAACACTCGTAGTTTACCAGTGATACTAGTTAAAACTTTTTTTTTGTGTGTGTGATTTTAGTTTTATTTATTAACATAAAGATTATTAAATATTTATATAACCTTTAATTTTAAAATTTGTAACCGATAACTCACTTCTAGGCCAATAATAGATGGTACACTGAACACAGCCTGCGTCTGAATGACCTTATCACAAAGAAAATAAAAGCATGCGGCATAATGGTTGAAAAGTCTAACCTATAGTCCAAGCACAAGGTAGGCTGAGGAGACATGTTGAGTGTGGTCAATATTCTCGTAGAGGTTGTACTTGCTTGTACATCATATAGTGTTTTTCAATTATATATATATATTAAAATGATTTTTTTAAAATATTAATATATCAAAAATCAAATTGAAAAAAAAAAGGAAGGTTGCCACGGTGCAATTATGGGGTAAATTTCCTACCAGTAGCCGCTAGCTTGGGAGTATAACTATAGAGGGCTGGCAATTGCCGGGCTAACAAACATTTCACTGGACAATCCGGCAATCAAAACTTAAAAATCGAAGACTCATCTAGAGATAATTTGTTTTTGAGGTTTTATATGCCTTTTAAATTGTTTTATTTTACTTTTTTAAATATTTATTTTATTTTAAAATGTTTTTAATACACGCATCATTTTACTTGAAAAACACATTTAAACTACCATGCACCACTTTACCAAACACACAAAAAATTTCTTATTAAAACAAATACATGAAAAACAACAGTTGATGTACAAGAGCTCTCTCTCTCTCTCTCTATATATATATATATAGAGAGAGAGAGAAGATTACTTCATATATAAAATGCGTAGGTTTTTTTCTGTAGTTATGTGTACTTGTAACATGTGAGTGTATGCACTATGAATTGTAATAGTATATTTTTGGGTCGAGTCGGTTCTCGGTTCATCCGGTTTGGTTGGTTTGCGGTTTTCATATTTTTTTATTGTTTTTGTACAGTGAAAGAACGTTTTTAGCCCTAAAAACACAAAAAGCTGGTTATGGGTGGAGGGCTCCGCGGTAATTGTATAATTTCAGACTAAACTCGTCCGGTCCGCCTACTTCTTCATTATTTTATATTTTCCAGAAATGGCTAATTACCGGTATAACCCTAATAAGACAAAATAGATGATTTAGGCATATAGTTACACCAGTAATTTGTCATTCTCTCTCTCTCTCTCTCTCTATCTCTCTATCTATATATATATATATATATATATATATATATATATCTTTATACTATCGGCACGTGTGTCGCCCGTGGTCTTGCTCTTGGTGCGGTGCATTTTAGCCTCCGGTGTCTGTGGACACGACAGTGACCGGTTAAAGCCATTGCAGCTATTTCTTTCTCTCCAGCACGTCAAAGTACAGGGGAGTCCCACGGGTTTGATGCTTTTTCACTTTGATCCCTCTACTTTTAATTTTGTTTATGATCCTGATTTTTGTTATGTAAATTTTGACAATCAATTTTATATTCTTTGCACCTAGTATATCTATGACAATCAATCATAAGAATAAAGTAGGTTCTGTTTCTGGGGAACGAGCTTACTCAACTAATCACATTATTATATGGTTGAAATTATTTTTTTAAAAAAACTATTTCTTTTGAAAGTTAAAAATAAAAATAAAAATGATTTCAAATGTTCTTAAAAATATTTTTGAAATGTAGTATCAAACACCCTTTTAATCTTCCAAACCTATACATTTTTCATTTCATGTATCCTATTTAAAATGTACCCTATGTTTTTTTTATAGAAATTTATTTTCTAGTATTTTTTTATGTTTATTTATCATTAAAAAAATAAATAATAAAAAAAATTATAATCAAAGAAAAACTTAATTTGGTTTTCATTAAAAATATATTTGTTTTTGACAAAAACACTAAACACTTTTATGAAGTTATAAGAAACTCAAAAATATATTATTATTTGTTGATTATATCAAATTTTATCCTTATTTTTATGATTGCTATATACTTTGTTTTTTTTTTAAATTTCATCCCTTGTAATTTAATTTAATATAAATTTTATGTCAACTTTGATCCCCATTATTTTAATTTTCATATGTTTTATCTTATTCTTTTTCTTAATTGAATTTCTTCGATGTATCAAATTTGGTTTCTATTTATTTTATTTAAAATAATTAATGATACTGTTTTTTTTTAATTTCATCATATTTTAATTTTTTTTATCTATCATATTTAATCCTAATTCTTTTAATTGCTATTTATCTTGTTTAAAATAATTTACGAAACTGATTTTTTTTCAATTTCACACCCTTAAAAATTTTCATTGGTCCCCATTCTTAGAATAAATTTGAAAAACAATAAAACATCAACATGTTATTTCTAGATCATTTTCCATGACATAACTAAACTCTGAAAAATAATTTTCTATTTATGTTTCAAACACTACCAAAATTTGAATAATAATCTATTTTCTATATATATATTTTTTATTTAAACCACTTAAAAAATCTGTTATACAGCATATATTTTATTTTAATAATATATATATATATATATATATATATTTGATAAAGCTTAATTTTATTTTTAATAAAATAATCATTTTATTTTAAAAATGAAAACTGACACAGATTTAATACCGTACCTTCTTCTCATAATAATTTAATTATCTTATAAAAATCCAAGTTAAAGCATTGAGAGTATATTTAAGACTACGAGTATGTTTGATATTGCAATAGTAATATATTTTTTAAAATAGTTTTGTTTGAAAATAATTGAAATAAATTTTTAAAACAGAAAAATAATTATTATCTACACCGTTTAACCGTGTCGGCAGTAAAATCTGTCAGTGGGCATCTAATTATTGATTAATTCTTGGTTTGTTGCTACACGTGATGAAGGCAAAACGCACGTGACCAGCTAGAAATGTTCTCATAATTGGATGTCAGAAAACAGTGCAGGATTGCGCTCAACCTCCGTTGATTATTCAGGGCTGTATAAGTGGGTGTGTTTTCAAACTCGTTTTATGTGTAGATGATATATATTTTTTTATTTAAACATATATTAATACAATATACATATTTTATTTTAAAATTTTATTTTTAACTTACCCTGCTAATTTGAAGCATTGTTTTTAAATTGCAAATGAAAGTGATCTAAAAACATATATTTTTTTAATTTAAAGTATTTTTTTTAAATTTTTTTTCAAAAATATTTTTAAAACGCATTGCTAAATAGAAAGTTTAGTTGCTGGATACAGGCTATTGTTCGACTAAAAAACTATACTAAATAAATATATTTTTTGACCCAAATTTTACATGAAGAAAAAACTTATTCTGTCTGGTTTTTAACATCACAAATAATGTATTAATCTATTTTTTTCTTACAGAGAAGTTATGATAAAAATATTAAAGGATGTGCAAACTATCTAGCAACACCCAACAATGATTGCAAGCTTATTATGTGTTTGTTTGACAATGTGGTTGAAGTTGTTTTTGAAAGTGTTTTAAGTTCAATGATGCATCAAAATGATATATTTTTTTAAAAAATATTTTTGACATCAGCATATCAAAATGATCTAAACACACATTTTTTTAAATTTAAAATAAAAAATAAAAATAATTTTTTTTCAAAAACGTTTTCCAAACGCACTTCCAAACACCCATATATAAAAAGAATTACTAGGTGAATTATATTTTGGGTTGTGTTTTTTTTAAGCAAGTGAAGTATATTTTCACACTATTATTTTTGATATATATATATATATATATATATATATATATATATATATATATATATATAACTTGTACTTGGTGTGGCAGTGTGTGTAACTTTACTTGCTAATTGTGGTTAACTTACCCTTCTAATTCTTTCTTCCCTCTCTATACATGTAGAAGAGTATGTAAGTTTCGGGCAATGAAGTTTATGTTATCAATTAAAGTTAGCTAAGTTGAAGGATTTATATTTAATAAATGATATTTTTGACTTGTTGCTATACATTTATTATTAATAATTTTGATGATTTGTAATAAGATTTCTATTCCTTTTTTTAAAAAAAAAATTATGTCTAAGATTTTATGTTGTTGAGTATTATTTATAAAATATAAATATTCAAGACCTTTGGGTTTATCATTTGTGGTTTTTGATGGATTTTATAAAGTCAATTTTTATATTATCTAGGGTTGAATATTGAATACTAAATGAAAGTATTTTTTAATTATCAAGTTAAAAATCACTAAATCTAAGAAACTTAACTCTATCTACCTCAATTGATTTTCATCTATATAAACCAAGATATTGCTGGAAAAATTATTCATTGAAAGAAAGTTTTAACGGTTAACACCCCGTAGGTGTTGATGCAAGTTGTTATTGATTCATTCACCATTTAATTGTCTCACTTTTTAATATATATATATATATATATATATAGATTTTCAATCCTCTCTAAATATGCGCTGAAATGTAAAGGAGGTTCTGTATATATTCACCTGCGCATGCATCCAACCCCCGCATTCCCACGTTATTATTATGAATTTATATTTTAATAAAGAAACGAGAATCTTTTTCATAAATATATAAATTAAAATACAGATGATTTGGAAAGAAAAATAAAAATCTTGATCAAAAGTATATAAAACTGATAAATATGAAGATATATTTACTAGTAAAAATAATAATATATAATTTGAGCCATAAACGTTTACCACGAGAAAATAAAAAATAGAAGGATGAGTTTTATATTTAAAAAATAACCGAGCAGATAAACACAAGAAGATTACAATGAGAAAGATCGAAAGGAGGGGGACCGTTCACCATCTCAAGTTCTCAACTTCTTTCCCTCGGACATCACGCTGGGAGTTGATGAAGTTTGATGTCCACTTTATTCACGCACCACTCGTGTGGTGTGGGCCATGCTATGACCACACGTGTGGTGGATCTCTTCTCTCCTCCTATAAATACCTCCCTCGATCATCTCTTCCAGGAACCGTCCCCACGCTTCAAACCCTCCACTTGCTCCCGCGTCTAGCAAGTTGTGGGGAACCGGTTGATTGATAGGAAAATACTCTAGCTGTGATTTTGTTGATCAACGGTAGATTAGAGAAAATGTCTGATGACGCAATACAAGCAACCAATGAAGAAAGCCGAGGAGAGGAGTTTTCTCGAGAGCTCAAAGGGAAGAAACTTTCTTTGCAAAAGTTGCGCCGGAATGACTCTCTGGAAATGGAATCCGGCAAGTTTTCTGGCCGTCAAGCCCACGGCTCCAAGGTTCTGCTTACCATTCTGATTGTTTCATTTCTTCCGGCCTGTACAGAATGACTGTCGTCTAACTTCTTTTTTTTTGTTTTCCAACAGGGTGCAAGTTGGGCAGTGATCCTGCAACTAGCTTTCCAAAGTATAGGAATAGTGTACGGAGATATTGGTACATCACCTCTATACGTATACGCTAGCACCTTCACCAAAGGCATCAACCACAACGATGACATCCTGGGTGTACTCTCTTTGATTTTCTATACTCTCACCTTGATCCCTCTGATCAAGTACGTCTTGATCGTCTTACGGGCCAATGATAACGGCGACGGTAAGCTCCGGTGGATAGAGATATGCCGCTAGATAGCTGTTTATCATTTTCTGTAGACTTTTAGTCTATGCCTATAAGATTTAAGATTAACCTAAGCCTTCTTCTTCTTATCATTACCTTCAATTTACGGTTCTGACTGATTTTCGATGGAACACTGGCTATGCATTCTGCTTTCTTCATCTTCATGCTTTACAAATCTTGACTTCTAAGCGGGGTTTTGTTATATATTTCGAAATGATTCCTTTTCATTTTCAGACAAAACATATGTTCCAATGATCAAATTTTCTGACTTATATTTCTAGATGTTTTCATCTAAATATCTTATCAACATGAATTTCAAGATTCCTGTTGAATTTCTAGCACATGCTACTTAAGTGTACGTCGTATATGAAGTTTGTAACCAAACAAAGTCAATATATATGAAGTTGATGTAAGATTTACATTTTTTTGTTTTTCTGCTTTTGTTTTAGAGGAAAGGTTTTAGCACGCGGAACGTCAGTAATAGGAAAATGAAGATCCGAGGGTGCCGTGCGGCATTTGAAGTAAAACTTCGAGCAATATAAGACGTGCCACAATTATGACTTATGAAAACTATTTTTATAACGATGATTAAGTTCTTTTTTTTAAAAAAAAAATTCAGCAGACGTTGGCCAAATAGAATTGAATTTACCTGGGATACATAGTCATAAAACACATATGTCACGGGGTTTTAAATTTCAATTTTGTTGTTATGATTTTTTTTTAAAATATTTTTAGTTCAAGATTACATTGAAGTATTTTTTAATATTAAAAAATTAAAAAAAATTTGAAGATACATAAATAATTAATTTTAAATAATATTTATTATATTTTCTTTGTTTTTTAAAACACACAAAAAACAACATGTTATTCATTATTAATGCGTGGTATGCTCATTTATATTTTAGGTTTGATTAAATCTTACTTATTGACATGGAGAGAATAATAATAATAATCTGACAGAGGTGACTACTTGAATATCCAGGAGGGACTTTCGCTCTGTACTCACTTATATGCCGATATGCCAGAGTGGGTCTGCTCCCCAGTCGACAAGTTGAAGACCGCGATGTTTCCAATTTCCGGCTGGAGCTGCCGAGCAAACGTCTGCGCCGGGCATCGAAGCTCAAATCTATTCTAGAGAGTAGCAAATTTGCGAAGTTTTTCCTGCTGTTTGCAACAATGCTTGGAACTTCCATGGTTATTGGGGATGGCGTCCTTACTCCTTGCATCTCAGGTTCGAACCCATCATCGTTTCAATTTGAGATTTTTTTCATTTACAATTAACTTCCTAAACCCTAAACTAAAGATACACACTTGTGGGATTGATTAAACATTATGTATGTAACTGTTAAAACTTGTCTCGGTCGATGTTATTTCGATCTTTAGCTCTTAATTTACCCTACTGAACTATATGGTAATTGGGGCGGCGGCGGCCAAAGTACCGGAGTTAGAAACTTGGCATATCTCCTTCACTTTTCATCCATTATTCAAAGCATGTTGAAAACTTAACTTTTGTTGTTTTCCCATAAGGGCGGGCTGACCCATTTACTACATGCTTATATATTTATATTATCTTCCTGACCTTTTATTAGAATCTGTTCGTAACTTCTGTTGCTATGACTTTTGACCAAGAAAACTTAACATCCTACTGATTGATCGCAGTTTTATCTGCTGTGGGTGGAATCAAGGGGGCTGCATCAACAATGACCCAAGGTACAGATTATCAGTATGCGTATATTTTATACCGTTTAATTTGACAATAGGGCCGGAGACAACAGCTAGCACTGAAACTCGTGTCTTCGAACTGCCCCCGTATAATTTAGACATCCATGTACAAGCACGTTGAATCTAATCTTTCCCATATCTCAGGATATTTTAGAGTTTGCTGGCTTGGGTGTTTTAAAATATATATATATATATATATTTTAAATTAGATCTAGAAAATTCAGAACCCACCGGTCCCGGACAGAATTAGTTTTAATAGTTTACTATGTTGAATCTATGGTATGCAATTATCGAGCTACGAAAGATAACATAGTTTTCTTGTCTTTTCGTTCTACTGTCGAGGTGAAAAGACATGCCAGCCCAAGTAATCATTGAATTATAAGCAATCAGCTAAAGAAAGATAATTTTTTAGTGTACAATTTCAGTATTTATTAATTGGAAGTTTAGTTAAATAATATATATTTTTTCCAAATTATAAAACAGCCATGAAAGTATTCATCGATGCACTAGCATATAAAATTATTTATCAGAGGAGTACAATCCTTCAGCTCTGAGTTTCAATGGCGGCTGCTGCTGATTGTACTGTGATCCCCCGATAGATAGTTGGCTGATCAATTTAAATCATTTTTCATGTCATAAATAGTTAGTAGTGTTTAGACAGACTGAAATATAATTTTGTCCACGCAACTGATTAAGGTGACATAAGAGGGAGGCTTATCTGTAGCTGCCTAACTCCTCAAAAACCAAGTCAATAAGATCGAAGTTCAATTGATGTTAGTGATCCTCTTTTTATTAAAAAAATTATTATTACTATTACGGGATATCAATTTCAAACCTCATCTACGTGGAAAAAGCCCTCATCAGAGGCCTAATGAATCTTCTCTGGTGATAATTTATATACCCACAAATTTAGGATTGTTAAATAATGGAGTTAGTGTTAAGGAACCATCTCACCTAAAAGTTTAAGTTTGTAAGTGAGACTCCATAATATAATTTATATTATTTTTTGATACACACCCTCAAGTGAAAGCTCTTTAGGCTTGAAACTTCCATGACTCCACATTAATTTGTGCTTATTTTTTATCAAATAACACGAGGATGGTGAGATTCGAACTTGTGACCGCTGGTCAACAAGTCTATTATACTATATTAAGGAACCATTTCAGCTAAAAATTTAAATTTATAAGTGAGACTTCATATTGATTTATATTATTCTCTACCAATTAGCTAGTTTGCCAATAGATTTGGAGTAGAGGAATCCACTGAACTCGCTTCATTAACCCGATTAAAGTAATAATTCAAATAAACTCAAAAATGAAGAAGAAGAAGCTACTCTCATACTTGTTCAATCTTGTGCGTCATGAGATAGCATCGTTTGGATATCGGTGGCGATCTTGATATGCCTATTCATGGTTCGAGAGATTTGGAGCAGATAAAGTGGGCTACGATTTGCACCCATAATTTGCATCTGGTTCTCCTTGATCGGTGGTATTGGCATCTACAATCTCTTCAAGTACGATCCAGCAGTGGTCAAAGCTTTAAATCCAAAGTACATAGTTGATTATTTCAGGAGGAACAAAAAAGATGCATGGATTTCCCTCGGTGGCGTTGTCCTGGCCATAACGAGTTTGATTTCCTTCAATTATCAACAAATGAGCGAGCTTTTCAATCTTTGCTACTTAGACGACCACTAACTAGAACCTTGCATGCGAGAACCGAGGCACTTGTTCGCTGACGTTGGTCATTTCACGATCCGGTCCATTCAAATAAGCATGTGCTGCTGTGACATACCACTGCTCTCATAGCGGCGTACGTTGGGCAAGTCGCCTTTCTCGAAAGCACAACGGTCTTGTCTCGGAGACCTTCTTCAAGTCTATTCCAGGTTGATGAATTTACGTGTGTGTTAGTTTTTCATTATTGCCATATATAATTTTCTAACCATTCAAGGCAACTACTTTATATACAGACCCGTTGTACTGGCCGATGTTTGTGGTGTCCGTAATGGCTTCTATCATTGCAAGCCAAGCCATGATTTCGGGGACATTCTCCATAATTCAACAATCACTAGCACTTGGATGTTTCCCTCGAGTGAAAATCGTGCACACATCGGCCAAGTATGAAGGGCAAGTCTACATCCCTGAAGTCAATTACCTTCTCATGGTGGCATGTGTCTGTGTCACACTCGGCTTTAAGACTACTACAAAGATTGGCAATGCATATGGTAACCCGCAGCTCCTCCCAGATTATTTTAGCCCATTTCAAATCTCAGATGATGCACCCATAATTGTTTTTGATAAACTGAATCTGCCAACTCCTCGAGACTAAGTTAGTTTCTAACTGCAGGAATTGCCGTGGTGTTTGTAATGACTCTCACATCAGCCTTCCTGGTACTCATCATGCTAATGATATGGAAAACCAACATATTTTATGTAGCTGTCTTTGTGCTGACAATTGGATCCGTGGAGCTTCTGTATTTGAGCTCTGTCCTCTACAAGTTTGACCAAGGAGGATATCTCCCTTTAGCATTCATTGGAGTTCTAATGGCTATAATGTATACCGGAACAATGTGTATCGAAGAAAATACTATTACGAGCTTGATCACAAGATTTCTCGGACAAGTCGAAGGAGGTTTCTGCAGATACCAAGCTTAGCGAGCTTCTGGACTTGCCATGTTCTACTCGAACTTGTTCACGGCATCCCACCTATCTTCAAGCACTACGTGGAAAATGTGCCTGCACTACACTCGATCCTCGTTTTGTATCCATCAAAACCCTTCCAATTAGCAAGGTTCCAGTGAAGAGCGTTTCCTTTTCAGTAGAGTGGACCCAAAGGAGCTCAGCGTTTTTAGTTGCGTGGCGGATATGGATACACGGATGGGCGCAACGAGCAAGAGCCTTTCGAGAGATTGCTTGGTTGAAAAGCCGAAGGAGTTCATCGAGAGCGAGTGCTCGTTCTCCCAAGCATTTCTCACCAATGGGGATGTGGCTGAGAAAGAATTAGGAGAACCGGATGATGGACAAGTCGATGAAGATACTGAAGATGGATCGAAGCTGGCGGCAGAGAGAAGGAACAGGAGGAGGCCGAGAGAGAGATCGAGATCATCGACAAAGCATGTCGGGCTGGTGTTGTTCACTTGATCGGCGAGAATGAAGTGAGGGCAAGCAAAGGAGCGAGTTTGGGGGACAGGATTATAATCAATTACGCCTACAATTTCTTGAAGAAAAATCTGAGACAGAGTGAGAAGGTTTTTGACATTCCTCACAAGCGCATGCTTAAAGTTGGCATGACTTACGAGCTGTAAGATAAAATCAAGTGCTGATGGTAAGAGAATCCCAACTTTAGAAGTTTAAATGCCGTACAAGAAATAGAGGCAGATGTTCTTCGTGCAGATCATGTAAAAACTAAACGCAGTAATGAAATCATGTATCCTAGAATATCATATATAGAATGTTAAATCGATCACTTGTTAAAACGAATCATGTGATGAACAAGGACTCGTGTGTGTGTGTAAATGTATGTAGAGATAACAACTATCTTTAATATAATATCAGAATCTAAATGACTCTAAATTACCTGTTTAAATCTCATCAATTTTATTATATTTTATTAAAATTAAGTACGAAGATGATGGACAAGTCGATGAAATGCTTACAAGTAATATTAATATGTAACTTGTTATTTTTTTTTTGAAATAAAATTATATAAAAAACCAATTTCTTTGATGTGTGTGAATCTATTTTCAGTGATATTCTTTTCTTGACATGACATGAAACTTGAGCTGAACGATGGATGTGATTTTACATATATTCAATGGTGTTTGGACCCTTCTTAGAAGATAACCAAAAGAGATGGGTCAGAACTTAATTTATATTTTATTATTTCTTAGATCTAACATCTACTACTTTAATTAATTAATAGTGAGGACTAGATCTGATACTCATAATTTATTAATAATTTATTTTCTAGTTCATTTTTCATAACACAAACAAACACTATAAAGTATTTTCCAGTTAATTTTCTATAACAATATGAAACATTATAATTCATTTTTCCAGAATTCACGTTCCAATAAAAACCACTTTGAAACAAACAATAATAGTTTCTTTGATATAATTAAATTACAAACTATCCCTAGTAGATTACCCCGGAAATAACCCTTAATTAAATAATTCCCCGCTTTACATATAAAAGGAAAAACCGTAACCCTAATTTTTAGATCTGGGCTGTCGGCGCATAACAGTGCCATGCTATGACCACACGTATGGGGGATCTCTTCTCTCTTCATATAAATACCTCCCTCGATCATCTCTTTCAGGAAGTTGTGGGGAACCGGTTGATTGGTAGGAAAATACTCTCTCTGTGTGATTTTGTTGATCAACGGTTGATTAGAGAAAATGTCTGATGACGCAATACAAGCAACCAATGAAGAAAGCCGAGGAGAGGAGTTTTCTCGAGAGCTCAAAGGGAAGAAACTTTCTTTGCAAAAGTTGCGCCGGAATGACTCTCTGGAAATGGAATCCGGCAAGTTTTCTGGCCGTCAAGCCCACGGCTCCAAGGTTCTGCTTACCATTCTGATTGTTTCATTTCTTCCGGCCTGTACAGAATGACTGTCGTCTAACTTCTTTTTTTTGTTTTCCAACAGGGTGCAAGTTGGGCAGTGATCCTGCAACTAGCTTTCCAAAGTATAGGAATAGTGTACGGAGATATCGGTACATCACCTCTATACGTATACGCTAGCACCTTCACCAAAGGCATCAACCACAACGATGACATCCTGGGTGTACTCTCTTTGATTTTCTATACTCTCACCTTGATCCCTCTGATCAAGTACGTCTTGATCGTCTTACGGGCCAATGATAACGGCGACGGTGAGCTCCGGTGGATAAGAGATATGCCGCTATCTGTTTATGAGAACTATTTTTATAGCGATGATGAAGTTTTTTTTTTATTATTTAATTCAGCAGACGTGGGCCAAATAGAATTGAATTTACCTAGGATACATAGCCACACAACACCTATGTCACGGGGTTTTAAATTTCAATATTGTTATTATGATTATTTTTAAAATATTTTTAGTTCAATATTAATATATTATATTGAAGTATTTTTTTAATATTAAAATATTAAAACAACTTGAAAATACATAAATAATTAATTTTAAAATATGTTCTTCATTATTAATGCGTGTAGTATGCTCATTTATATTTTAGGTCTGATTAAATCGTACTTATTGGTATGGAGAAAATAATAATAATACTAACCTGACACTGGTAATTACTTGAATATCCAGGAGGGAATTTCGCTTTGTACTCCCTTATATGCCGATATGCCAGGGTGGGTCTGCTCCCTAGTCGACAAGTTGAAGACCGCGATGTTTCCATTTTCCGGATGGAGGTGCCGAGCAAACGTTTGCGCAGGGCATCGAAGCTCAAATCTATGCTAGAGAGTAGCAAATTTGCCAAGTTTTTCCTCCTGTTCGCAACAATGCTCGGCACTTCCATGGTTATTGGGGATGGTGTCCTTACTCCTTCCATCTCTGGTTCGAACCCATCATCGTTTCAATTTCAGAATTTTTTCATTTACTATTAATTTCCATAACCCCAAACTAAAGATACATATGTGTGGGATTTATTAAACATTAGGTATGCAACTGTTAAAACTTGTCTCGGTCGTTGTGGCTCTAGCGATGTTATTTCGATCTTTAGGTCTTAATTTACCCTACTGAACTATATGGTAATTGGGGCGGCGGCGGCCAAAGAACCGGAGTTAGAAACTTGACATATCTCCTTCACTTTCCGTCCATTATTCAAAGCATGTTGAAAACTTAACTTTTGTTGTTTTCCCATAAGGGCGGGCTGACCCATTTACTACATGCTTATATATTTATATTATCTTCCTGACCTTTTATTAGAATCTGTTCGTAACTTCTGTTGCTATGACTTTTGACCAAGAAAACTTAACATCCTACTGATTGATCGCAGTTTTATCTGCTGTGGGTGGAATCAAGGGGGCTGCATCAACAATGACCCAAGGTACAGATTATGTCTTTGAAACTCATGTCTTTGAACTGCCCCAGTATAATCTAGACATCCATGTACAAGCACGTTGAATGGAATCTTTCCCATCTTTCAGGATATTTTAGAGTTTGCTGGCTTGGGTGGTTTAAAAATATATATTTTTTATTTTAAATTTTGTCCACGCAACTGATTAAGGTGACATAAGAGGGAAATAAGATCGAAGTTCAATTGATGTTAGTGATCCTTTTTTTTATTAAAAAATATTATTATTACTATTACGGATATCAATTTCAAACCTCATCTATGTGGAAAAAGCCCTCATCAGAGGCCTAATGAATCTTCTCTAGTGATAAGTTATATACCCACAATTTTAGGATTGTTAAATAATGGAGTTAGCTAGTTTGTCGTTGGGTTTGGGTTTCCCTCTTAGGAGGAGGATGACCCAAATATTTGTGTGGATTTAGCCCACATAAATGTACCCAATTAGAAAGACAGGGCACAATTATTTTGAGCTGCCAAGGAGAACAAAATCAGATAAGAAAAGA